>OZ007575.1:31342393-31372393 GCA_963931925.1 Onchidella celtica | reverse complement strand
CTATCTATCTGTATAATATAATTCACAAATTCTCCAACTTTGAACGCAAAAGGCTTTTTTTTTTAATTAGGCCACTTACAGTAACCAGATTTTGCGCGAAGGTTTCAAAAAGCTTGGAGGCTGCACTGAAATTTGGATATTGTAATTGGTTTTGTTTTCGAATTTATAGAAATTGCCTGTTTCATCGTGCTGTCAGCAGTTCTAATTTTCATCCTCCATCTTGGCGCCATTCTGTAACAATATCGCACATATTGTCATAAAAAGTAACCATATCAAGTATTCATTTTGGTGCGTAGTGTCTTGGCGCTTATAAGTTCTGAAGCAAGACCGTAGATTATTAGTGAGAGAGAGAGAGAGAGAGAGAGAGGGAGACAGAGAGAGAGAGAGAGAGAGAGAGAGAGAGAGAGAGAGAGAGAGAGAGAGAGAGAGACAGAGACAGAGACAGAGACAGAGACAGAGACAGAGACAGAGAGAGAGAGAGATAGAAAGAAGACGAGAGAGAGCACAGGTTTATTCTGGGCAATGCTTCTCTTTCACTATAATCATATCAATATTTGTACTAAAGGGTTCTCCTGTGATTCCTCTTACAATATCTCATACACATTCACATAGAGCTTTCCGGAACACACATGACCACCTGTCCCATTCTCTTTAGGTCCAGTAGGTTTGACTGACCCACAAATCAGCCAATAAGATATTAAGATGTCTTTGCGTAACATCCCCCCATGGTCAATCTTGCGCAAACAAAACTTTCGAGAAAGTTATGGAAAAAAAACTACACATAAACGGCATAGGTCAAACCTAGGTCAGCGACCCTGTTAATGAACAAAGTAATCAAAGGGGAGGGGTGCGAGAAACTCACCGCTGCGCATAACAACACAAAGAGGGGTGCGAGGGGGGGGGGGAGGGGGAGGGTGTTAGACGCTACATGAACTAATAAAGTTGGTAAAGTTCAACTCATTGACACCAGCACTGATGTAGAATTGGAATGATTTGGCCACGAAACTACACGTAAGGCGCCACCCATATAGAACTCAACTCGATTTTGGCTTTTTTTTTTTAACCCTCCCTTCCCCCCCCCCCACCCCCCCCCCCCCCCTACACTGGATGCTTTTCAAACTCTCAGTCCCAACCCCACTTTCCCCGCCCCCATTGTACGAGCGTACAGCCATTAAAATCTTGAATTTCCACCATACAACTTTGATATTCTCAAACTTTATATGGCATTTTGTCCAGATTTTGTCCAATTCTACATCAGTGCCGGTGTAAAATGAGCTGAGCTTTACCAACTTTATAATATCACTATAATCTCTCACAATATGGATTAAATTTTGAGTGATTCAGAAACAAAGGCTATATTCTGATTGTCACGAGCAGAGTTAGGGTCTTGGGGATGTTACGACTGCACGAGAGGCAGCTAACTCACACTCGGACACAACCACACAAGAAAAGTATTAAATAACTAGAGCGTATATATGTCAGGCCGGTCAGGCCATAGTTTACATAAATATTAATAACAAAACAAAAGACAATAGGGGTATATATCCAAACCCAAAAAAACTCTAATTAATAACTTAACCAATGATATTCATGTAACTATGGAGGTAATGCAATCAATAGCAAATAGGTATATTAAACGAAACTAGATATCAATTTAAAGTGACAGTTGAGTCGCCACTGGCCAGTCGCCAGACAAACTCTCCATAAATCATATGGGCTTAAATGTTAGGAGAGCCCAGTACGTTCAAAGCCTACAGAAGCACTCTTCGGCTTGTAGGTAATTTAAGCAGTTGCCAAAAGACTATATTTTATGCACAATCACTATTCAATTCATCAACACTGTGCTATATTATTCTAATCATACTATGGCAATAGATCTATGATACAGGACACTCGTGGTCGAGTGCCAGCTGGGGTTTCCTTAGTCTTCCTATGAGGCTGTAGTTCTCTCTCTATCTCCGATCTCTATTATGCTTGAATAAATAAGATATATTACCATTGCTCACGCCTACTGGTAGGCGCGAACATCAATATAGCGCAGCGTGGGCTTTCAAAGGTCAGCCCACTCAGACCTTTCTTTCTAGAGCTCAGTCAGTCCGTTAGCAAGGACTTCTTGTCTTCAAAGCACACAGTTCAGGTACTGGTCAACCGGAGATACTTCACGACACGATGCTTCTGCTCGTCTGTATTCACTAAATCTGAACGTTACACGATGTTATATACTATCTAACTACCCAGCGTGCTAGTCCGCTGGCCCAATTAGTTCAGCTATCTCATAGGTCGAAACCTCCCACCATTTTAATTGTAGTAATACGTCTGCACTATTCTACCAGCCAGTTAACGTGCAAAAACTTGTCTAGTCATACTTAACAATGTCAACTAGCCCCACCTTGTTTCACCCCTACTCCATTACTTATTAATCACGAACATTAAAACCCACAAGCGTGAATCTAACAGTTTAACTTTACATTTATTTACTCACCAACTATAATTTGGCGAGGACCGTTCAAGGCCACCAGCCAATTTCTCATGGCCCTGGTAAAACAACAACAACTCACTCTCTGCGTGAGTTTTAACAACATCCGAATCATGACACATCCCCCACCCCAGTTAAAATTTGCAATTTTAACGATATAAATTATTATCGTAAGGGGAAGGCATGAGTCGAGAAATTGCTCGAAGGGTTAACTTAACTAAGAATACTAGGTAATAACTAAGACTAGTACTAAAGTTAAAAAAAAACCTACAGGACGGGTATCCTTGATGGACAAAACTTCATGAAAATCTTAAGGTTCCGTCCAAAAGTATATATCTCTCTGAGGATTAAATCTTACCTCTAAATACGTAGACATTAACAATCATAACTCTAAAATTTTAGAGTACAACACTGATCCTGTGCGAATGTCATCAGGAATGCATACATACAATGAATAATACTCAAGAAAAGATAACTATAGTAGCATCGATGGCATTAGTGGATCTGGACTCCTGGTCTGCCATGACTTCTCGTCCTCGACCCTGGGCAACAACGTCTAGTGTGGCCAAAATTTGGGTCGACGTCAGTAAAATAGCTGTTGGAACAAAGGAAAGCAAAGGGGTAGGTGAAAAGTGTTCACAATGGGTGAACAATATGTGATACCATCCCTCGGTCTCTGAATGAGGTGCTAATCAGTATCCAACGCCAATACATATGACAGACTAAAATACAACAAGATTAAGGTAACCGTGATAATAGGTCGGCATGGACATTATCTCCACCAGGAATGGCCTTTATAATGAAGCGGTATTCCTGAAGGGCCAGACTCCATCTGGTCAAACGAGCGTACTTGGCTCGGTTCGATTTTAAAAATAACAACGGTTTATGGTCTGTCTCGATGACGAATTCCGTCATAAGTAGGTAGCGGGAAAACGCGTCTACGGCGTATACAATGGCCAGGCATTCTCGCTCTATAATAGCGTATCTCTGCTCTCTCGGAAGTAATTTCCAGCTAGCGTACATACAAGGGCGCAATAAGCCATCTCTTTCCTGAAGCAAAACAGCTCCAATTCCTTGGTCCGACGCGTCAGTTCGGACGGTGAAGGTGCGCCTAATATTCGGTAGGATAAGCAGCGGCGAACTGGAGAACAGTTGCTGCACTGTCGCGAGTGCGGTGGCGCACTGCGTATTCCAGGTAATTTTGTTGGGTCTGTCTTTTCTTGTAAGATCGGATAACGGGGCCGTAAGGGCCGAAAAATTAGGAACGAATTTCCGATAATAGCTTAAGAAGCCTAACAGGCTACGAACCTGCTTCTTAGTATGAGGAGCCTGGAGTTTTAAAATCTTACTTATCTTACTGTCGTCCGGTGTTTGGACGCCTTTGGCGATAGTATGTCCCAGAAAGTTAATCTGCGTATAACCCAGGAAGACTTTGCTAGGCTTAGCTGTAAGCCCGGCATCTCGAAGTTTACTAAGCACTTGACGAAGTGCTTCTAAGTGGCCTTTCCAATCCGTATGGAAAGCGCAAATGTCGTCAAAGTAGCTTAGGACGCATGGTGTCTGCTGCAATAGGATGTTCATCATCCTCGCAAATGTCGCTGGTGCCGTTACGAGACCGAATGGCATGAATCTCCATTGCATGAGACCCATAGGGGTCTGAAACGCTGTGTACTGTTTACTGGCCTCTTCCATTGGGATTTGCCAGTAGCCTTTAGCCAAATCTATTTTCGAAAACACGGACGACTCGGCCAATCGCGCAAATAGATCTTCCTGATTCGGGATAGGTTCAGCATCGTAAATGGTTAGAGCGTTAAGCTTCCTGTAATCGATACAAAATCTAACGGAACCGTCTGTTTTCTTTACTAGTACAATCGGCGAGCAGTAAGGGCTCGTCGAGCGCTCAATGACTCCTAAGCTGAGCATCTTTTCCACCTCGGACTGTATGGTGTCGTGCGCTTGCAGCGGGCGCGGGTAGGGTTTGACAAACACGGGTACGTCCGAGTGCAACCGGATGACGTGTTGAACTAAGGATGTTTTACCCGGCAAATCAGTGAATACTGGCGAAAACTCCCGAACAAGATTCATGATGTCCTGTGTCTTACTTTGATCCAGCTCTGGATTGATATTAACGGAAGTCGCGTTCTCTGTGGCTTGCAAGGATAGGAGCGATCTAGTCATAGATAATGGCTCACGGTCGTTGTCATCGATAGTGACCATAGCTGCGTTTGCTTGGGCCACAACATGGTATGAATGATCGTGATGAGTTTGATCATCGGTAAGATACTTTTTCAACATATTAATATGGTACACCTTATCGTTACCACGTATGGTAATGAGATAATTAACTCTCGAGAGTCGCTTTTTAACTAGAAAGGGGCCTTTCCAAGTGAGGAGTAGCTTGTTATTCGTTTCTGGTAGCAGCACCAATGCCCGATCTCCGACTGACAGGGTTCTTAACCGACTACCCCGATCGCGATATCCTATAAATGACCTGGTCCGTACGCATGCAAATTGTCGAGCCAGGTCGCATGCATTAACTATTCTATGTCGGAGATCGACTATGTACTGATACGCGGATCGCGTATCAGGAACGTCGGTATCAGAACCGGCGTATAAATCGCGTAAAATGGCCATCGGGCCACGTGGTTTTCGACCGTATAACAGCTCAAACGGGGAAAAACCCGTTGTCGCATTTGGGAGTTCCCTATATGCGAACAAGATGGCCGGAAGTCGACGGTCCCAGTCACCAGGTCTATCGGCGGAAACGCGTGCCAGCATAGTTTTTATGGTGGCATTCCAGCGCTCGCAACAGCCATTGGACTGTGGATGGTATGGCGACGTAAGTTTCTGCCTAATGCCCGTGAGTTCCAATACTTTCCTGAAAAGGTCAGAGGTGAATTGCGGACCTCTATCAGATAATAATTCGGACGGGAATCCGACACCTGTGAATATGGTCACCAATGCCTCGGCGACGTGATCGGCCGATATTTCCTTTAAAGGGACAGCCTCAGGCCAACGGGTGGCATAATCGATTACTGATAGAATAAACCGATGGCCTCTATCCGACTTCGGTAATGGCCCGACGATGTCGACGGCAACTCGCTGAAATGGAGTGGAAACCGGCGGCATCTCTTGTATAGGTGCCCGCGAAGTTTTTCCTTTGGGGGTTCTTTTCTGGCATGTATCGCAACGCGACACATAGCTATTTATGTCCCCGTAAACCCCGGGCCAAAAAAACTGAGACAGGACTCTCGATTTTGTTCTCGCTTTGCCTTGGTGGCCCGCCAATGGCGTGTCGTGCGCGAGGCGGGTGATGTCTCGGCGAAATGATCTCGGTATGACCAATTGCAAAATAGTTTCGCGCTTTCCCCGAAAAACGCGATATAGGAGGTCGTCTTTAAGGCAGAACCTGGATGTATCCGGGTTGTCCGGATCAATCTTAGCAAAGAGGGGCTTTAGTGATGGATCTGTGCGCTGTTCGTTACGAAAAATCTCGGGGGTTACATCCAAATCGACGACAGGCGATCGTAATGTGTCGTCACTCTGGCGACGCGATTGTTGTCTTGTCGTGACACACACAATGTCGTTATCATCCCAAATCCCGAGTTCGCAATGGGAGACGTCCTTTAAGTGGGGAATATTCCCAATGATTAGGTCGGCGACCGGATTTGGTAGCACGCAGGCCGTGACAACACCAGTTATAAACGGTGTGTCAACATATATTTCCGCCAAACGAAAATGTTCAACTGAACCACCAAAAGTAATGCATGTCGCATCGCGATCCAGGAGTTGTGCAGGACGGACCAGCGATTCACGTACACCGACGGTCGTACAGCCTGAATCTCGCAATACGGATGCTCGTATGGCGTTTACTCGTCCCTCATACAATGTCAGCGCGCCTCGCTCGTGGAGGGCGGACATAACTGGAATAACTTTATCTACGGTTTCGGCATTCCTAGTTCTGTAACCGCGGTTTTCGGTGAATGCTACAGAGCATGCATTTGCCGCATCTAATCTAACTCTGCATTGTCGCGCAATGTGGCCTCCGGCGCCACATCTATAACAGTAGACTGGATTATCATCCCTTCGAGGTGTACCTCGATAAGAAGGAAATGTGGGCGCTTGATAGTAGTTGTTACGCGGTCCTCCGGTAGGGAAAGGACGTGTATATCGGGGTTCCCAGTCCCGAGAAAATTTATGGGGATTCGGTTGCCTCCTGCTAACCGGCGGCTCGGACCGTGGACGAACCTGCGGCGACTGTCGAAAGGGCTGTCTTGATTGTCTCGACGGTACCGGTGTCTTAGTAGCAGCGCCGGCGTAACACGGTTCGCTTACTTTAGCTTTAGCTAAGATCGATTAGGGTGAGCCGCAGCATACCGTTCCGCTATCGATGTTATCTCGACGGTAGTTTTGGGGGCTTGTTCCTTAAAATGCGCCACCAGGTCCGTGTGGCAGGACATATATATTTGGTCTTTAATTATCAAATCATAAAGTTTCTTGTAGTTTCCCTCTTCCACACCGGCCAACTCAGTCCAACGGCTGAGTAGGTGGCGGAGGCGGTCCGCGTAAGTAGAGAAATTCTCAGATGCCTCCGGCTTGCAATCGCGGAAACGCTTATGAAATCCATCTTCCGTATGTTGGAAACGCTTTAATAGCGCGGTCTTTAGAATGTCATAGTCCCTAGCGTCATCAATAGTGAGGCTATGGAAAACTTCCAACGCTCTCCCTGTCAAAAGATTGGCGAGGCATGACGTGTACTCACTACGCTGCCATCCCGCGCAAACGGCATGGAGTTCGAAGCGGTGTAGGTAGGAATCAATACGATCAACCTTATCATTAAAGGTTGGCAATTTAGGCTTCGTTTTATTATTGGAAGTAACTTCCGGAGCCCCGGTAGGTTGGGCTTGCTTCGCTTCTAACTGTTTCAAAGCGAGCTCGTACTCTCTTTGAGCCTGTTTTTCCGCGCGTTCCGCGGCTCTATCGTCTCGTTCCGCAGCTTTTTCTTGGCGTAATATCTCCGCGGCCTTTTCTTGGCGTAATATCTCCGCGGCCTTTTCTTGGCGTAATATCTCCGCGGCCTTTTCTTGGCGTAATATCTCCGCGGCCTTTTCTTCTCGTAATCTCTCCGCGGCCTTTTCTTCTCGTAATCTCTCCGCGGCCTTTTCTTCTCGTTCTTCTTTCAGTTTCTGGTCTACCCAAGAAGCACGCTGAGCTTCCGGTATGCCAAATGATTGGGCTAGTTCCAAATATTTCTGTAGTTCGGCCAAGATATCGGTCGATAATGCGATATAATAATGTCCTAATCGAGGACAACTTCTGAAAAATCTCTAACTTTATTCTCCCTTGAAGCAATTTATCAATTGCACTCTGCGGGTGTTCGTTCCTGCAGTATGAACGAAATTAACGAAATCAACAACAAACTGTACGTCTTAGTCAACCAAGTAGTGGTTGAGCTATCTCAGTGATCACTTAACTCCACGTATTTCTCCTAATCCTCAAGCAGTCTACTGCTTCCGTGATTGGTCGTTAACTAACGATACCAATGTAATATTCCCAGTGTATTTTCCGTACACTCCTAGCAGCGTTCCCTCTGCTATAAATCGGAATAAATCAATATTCACGATATTAACTTCCTTGGCTATACAAGCCTAACAACTCTAATATCCAGATTATCTCTCAACGTGCCCTAGACACGTGATTTATCCCAGGCAATAATATAGCAAGTATGAATACCAAATATAATAATGCAACACTATAATGGAAAAGAATTACATGGAGAGTAAGACGAGACTAACAGAAAGAACAAACGACAACAGACCTGACTAACCTGAAACTATCTACAAAAAGGTAAGAAAAAGAACAGGAGAGACGTCTTCCTAAAATACGAGGAAGATAGAACGCTAACAATCTATACGAATAACAGGTCCCTACAGAACTATTCAAGGCAAAGCAAATCTCCTATCCGTTTTAAACGCCATCTAGATCTGCTAGTCTGGCAAAAAGAGGTATGCTGAGTCTCGATCCCTTCCAACCTCCCGCCTATCTAATCTAACACAAAAGAAAAAATAATGCCTGTCAAAAGTAGGGGAGCTGGAACGACGAACCCCTCAAACGAAGACAAATACAGATGGTTCACTTAACTGGGCAAAATGGACTGGCTCTTTCCTTTGGTCCACAGCGCTGGTCTTGTCTTTTCCTGATGCTAGCTGTCAGTCCCTCGTAGTGGTCCCAGGATCAATGACGAGAGGACATGCCAGACTATGTGGGGGAGAAACAAAAAAAAATTAGCAGTATACAAAACTATAAACTACAAAAATGACATAAATAACAGTGGAGTCTAGAGTGGTAGACCTGCAGCTGTTTACGGGGTCCTCATCAGATGATAGTAGTGTCCTCTAGATGTCAGAGGGTGACGGGTCCTCTTCAGATGTCAGTGGGGTCCCCTCCAGATGTCACGAGCAGAGTTAGGGTCTTGGGGATGTTACGACTGCACGAGAGGCAGCTAACTCACACTCGGACACAACCACACAAGAAAAGTATTAAATAACTAGAGCGTATATATGTCAGGCCGGTCAGGCCATAGTTTACATAAATATTAATAACAAAACAAAAGACAATAGGGGTATATATCCAAACCCAAAAAAACTCTAATTAATAACTTAACCAATGATATTCATGTAACTATGGAGGTACTGCAATCAATAGCAAATAGGTATATTATACGAAACTAGATATCAATTTAAAGTGACAGTTGAGTCGCCACTGGCCAGTCGCCAGGCAAACTCTCCATAAATCATATGGGCTTAAATGTTAGGAGAGCCCAGTACGTTCAAAGCCTACAGAAGCACTCTTCGGCTTGTAGGTAATTTAAGCAGTTGCCAAAAGACTATATTTTATGCACAATCACTATTCAATTCATCAACACTGTGCTATATTATTCTAATCATACTATGGCAATAGATCTATGATACAGGACACTCGTGGTCGAGTGCCAGCTGGGGTTTCCTTAGTCTTCCTATGAGGCTGTAGTTCTCTCTCTATCTCCGATCTCTATTATGCTTGAATAAATAAGATATATTACCATTGCTCACGCCTACTGGTAGGCGCGAACATCAATATAGCGCAGCGTGGGCTTTCAAAGGTCAGCCCACTCAGACCTTTCTTTCTAGAGCTCAGTCAGTCCGTTAGCAAAGACTTCTTGTCTTCAAAGCACACAGTTCAGGTACTGGTCAACCGGAGATACTTCACGACACGATGCTTCTGCTCGTCTGTATTCACTAAATCTGAACGTTACACGATGTTATATACTATCTAACTACCCAGCGTGCTAGTCCGCTGGCCCAATTAGTTCAGCTATCTCATAGGTCGAAACCTCCCACCATTTTAATTGTAGTAATACGTCTGCACTATTCTACCAGCCAGTAAACGTGCAAAAACTTGTCTAGTCATACTTAACAATGTCAACTAGCCCCACCTTGTTTCACCCCTACTCCATTACTTATTAATCACGAACATTAAAACCCACAAGCGTGAATCTAATTACATTTATTTACTCACCAACTATAATTTGGCGAGGACCGTTCAAGGCCACCAGCCAATTTCTCATGGCCCTGGTAAAACAACAACAACTCACTCTCTGCGTGAGTTTTAACAACATCCGAATCATGACACTGATATTTCATTGGCGAAATATTATAAAAACCACAGAAAAACTGTTAATGTGGGATCGCATGGCAGCAAGGCTATATTATTTTTGACTCTCATTTTTCATGTACATTTTGTTTTTATTTGTTGTTGGTGTTTTTGAAAAAATATAAGTAAAACTAAACTTTTAAATTCATTACCGTAAGTAAAAAGCATGCTTACGCTTCACAGACGACCCCCCCCCCCTCTTTCCCGGGTACATTTTCCACACGCTGAGCTCATCTCCCTCCAACAGATTGTGGATACTTTAAGAATGGCCCCTTATGAGATTTAAATCAGTTCTACGAATTCGACTGGACTTCAACATCCTTAACAAGAACCCTGTAATTTGAGTAAACTTAAGCACACAATGTTTTATTTTTTTCACACCCAAAGCAAAATAGACCTTGCTTACGTCAGACGTGACAGTGCGTGCGTTTGGAGAGTTCATTAATTGAATGTGTTTCAGCAATGGTGGGGGGGGGGGTGATTTTTTTTTTTACAGGAACAGGGCAGAGCCGGATCAGAGGGAGGGGTCACCCACGGGAGCGTTTACACCGGTTGTGGCGAGACAGAGAAAGAGAGGAGGGAGAAAGAGAGAGAGAAAAGAGAGAGAAAATCAGAGAGATAAAGAGAGAGACTAAGAAAGAGAGAGAGGGTCAGAGATAAAAAGAGAGAGTGATAAAAAGAGAGAGATAAAAAGAGAGAGATAAAGGCAGAGAGAGAGAGAGAGAGAGAGAGAGAGAAAACGAGAGAAAGACATACAGACAGAAGAGGATAGAGACGGTGAGAGAGAAGACAGTGAGACAGAGTGGGTGAAGCGGGAGGGAGAGAGGGAGAGGAAGAAACAGAAATAGATAAAGAGTGAGCGAGAGGAACAGAGGGAGAGAGAGAGAGAGAAAGAGAGAGACAGAGACAGAGAAAGAAATAACGAACAGACAGAGAAGAAAAGGGCAGTGGACGGGAGTGGATTGGTAGAGTAAATGTGGAGAAAACGACCAACAGATTACACAGCTATCTACCTGATCCCACTAAAAAATTCTATACCCCCTCCTGGAGGTGCTTGTTCCTCTTCCCTCGCGCCCCCCCCCCTCCTCCACAGACGCACACACACTCTCTGTCTCTCCCTTTTCTCAGGAAAGTTCTTGACTTTACAGAAAACCTCCATTGTAGGTAGTGAGGTTTTTCTATGCAATTTTTGACTTGAGGTGACGCCACTGCATTAGTGGTGGCTAAATGATGCGGCCGACGCCTCTGGAGAACTGATCTCTTGCGCCAGGACACCGTGACCTGCACCTGAACGTCAAGAGCACGTGATGTACAAATGGGCTGACAGAAGAGCTATTCAATTAGCGTTGATAAACTTTCGAATTTGTTCCATTACTAGATGTTCATTCACCCGTTCTTCTCTCCATCCTTCCTTCTTCCACCTGTAGCACCCTTGCATTTGGATAGACAGATGGGGGCAGACAGGGTGTGTGAGATGATGTAAGTGGTCGTGCTCTTGAAAATAATTATGGTTTGATTTCAAAAATTGTTCCTTAAAATTCTTTTCCAGTTGTACGGTTTTTGTTGTTTCTGTTCTTGTTTTTGTTGTTTGCTTGAAGAAGGTCTTTAAAAACAGCAATTTTACCGTTGTTTTTTTAATTCCTTTGTGATTTATTTTAAATTTTTATTTATTGTTTCTAACAGGAGGCTTTGCAACAAACAACCTTCTTTCTCTTCTCTCTCTTTTCCCTCTCTCCTTTCACCTTCTCTTTCTCTATCTCTCCTTCTCTCTCTCTCTCGCACTCTGTCTCTGTCTCTCTCTCTTCTCTCTCTCCTTTCACTCTCCCTCTCTCCCCCTCTCCTTCTCCCCTCTGTCTCTCCCCTATCTGTCTTCTCTCTCTCTTTCCTCCCTCTCCTCTCCCCCCCCCCCCCCTCTCTCTCTCTCTTTCTATTTATCTCTGTCTTTCCACATTTTAACCACATTATCGTCGTAGTGTAATTTCCTGTAACGTACAAAAACTTCAGAACATGCCCGAAACATTTCGATGAAGTAGTCTTTCTTGGCAAAATGACAGTTACTCGTTCGGAAAGTCGCGACATTAAGTCTTGTTTGTTCCATCTCTATTGTCTGAAAAAAACTAGACATCTTTTAGTATGTAGAAGAGTTATAACAAATGCGCACTTCGACACTTGTTTAAAATACTTCGTGGCACTTATCAAGCTGTTTCACAGTTCCGATTTATTCTGACTCTTTATCATAATACTAAACCCGCAAAGGGCCAACGTCGGATTTCTCAGTTATACAAAGAGTGGACTGGAATGAACAAGAATTAGGGTCGCGATTTATATAGCGCGCGTTGTCCTGATGTCTCAGGGTGCGTTACAGGGAGAAAAACAAAATAATAATCCACTTTCATACATGCATTCAAGCATAACTACACATGCGCACGACCGGCTGCACACACGCTCCCCCCCCCCCCCAATTCAATTTACTAACCCTGGCACAGAAATTCCATCAACAGTCAAAATAGCTTTCCATGGTTTTTATAACTACATGTACTTTTAAACCATTTTTGTCTCTTTTTTTTTTTTTTGATGACTCTTCCCTGAACACACATGGGTTGTATAATTCAATTTGCCGGTTTGTTTTGATTCATTCCTATTTGTGTTTGTCTCTCCAGGTTTTTCTGAGCGAGAAGTTTCGAAGTTAGCTTAAAAATGTATTTTTGATAAACTCGGTATAACTTTCTTATTTTATGGCGTGTCTATTTTCCACACTTCCATGTTGTCTTTGAGTATGTAAAACATGAAATGGAAATTCGAATGGCAATTTGTCCTGCCACTTAAAACAAGATGTAAAACAGGTAAATCCTATTTAAAAAAGTGCTATATCTGTATTTTTGAAAAGACACACGCATTCTTAACCCAATCTCCAGAAAATGTTAGTTTCATCTAAAGTTCTACTTGCACTTAAACGTTCGGTTTTTTTTTGTTTTTTTTGTACGTCATACATTGAAAGTTCTTTAAAAACGGAATTCCGTGTAATTAAATTTGATTGGAAATGAGAGAAACTTCAGCTAGAGTAGTGGTTCTCAGCCTATTTCCGGCAATCGCACCCTTAGGCTCCAGAATGACTTCTATTGTTTTATTGCCCTTCTAAGCCCCCCCCCCTTTCCCCCCACCCCCACCTTCCAAATCCCAGTCCGTACTCAAACAGATACATTTCAAAATAAAACAGACCACACACAAATTATGATGTTAATTTTTCAGCTCCTTATTATAATGACAATAGACGTGTTGATTATTCATTATAAAACAGATAGCATTCTTTATCAAGTACACTAAAATAAAAATATGTAAAAAAGATATTTCCTGCGTATAACACCCATCTACTTGTGTTTGTGAACAAGTCAGTGGCTGCCCCGTATTTGCCCCTAACTTGTCCTCCATTCATGTTTGCGTCCCCAATCGTCTCCCTTCCCCATTATTGCCCCTTTGTCTTCCTTTTCTTCATTTTCGCCCTCCTGGAGAAAATCAAAATCTCTCTTCGGGCGGCGATATCGTCCACGTTGGCAACCACTGAACTAGAGAACTAGAGAAATGTTATTTAGTCTACACTTTGAAATCAAACTTAATGCATCTACTACAATTTCTCTCTCTCTCTCTCTCTCTCTCTCTCTCTCTCTCTCTGTGTGTGTGTTAAATTCCCTGCACTGTTCATGGATCAAATTATTTTGGATGATTTATGCGCTGCGGGGGGGGGGGCGCATCCCCTTAAAGAAAGAGAGATCCCGTTTAGTGGTGTATATCTATGGAGAGCCCTAGATAATCTGACATCAGTGACATCCTTTGTGCACGGGACTCTCAACTACAATGTTCATTTCAAGTGGGAAGTTTGGCAAGCCAATGACACTGCCGAATACTCTTGACATTATGTGTATAATTATGCATGTCACACATGTCATAATATGTAATTAGTTATATAATATGTCAAGATATTTCTGTTGCAAGCAAAAAAAAATAAAAAAATCTCAATCATTGAAAACAACAACATCAAAGTCAAAACACACACACGCTCTCACATCCACTCATCCACCCACCTACACATACACGCTTACGAATGACAACACATTCTGCTTTTCGTTCAAGTTCAAGGGACACATCTAAACCATAATATTTAGCTTTTTCCCAAAGAGGTGCCTAAAGAAACTTCGTTTAGGGATGATCTGGGATTTTCTTGTCACCGCCTGTACCACCCCCCGACCCCCCAACACCCCGCACCCTCATGTCCCCACAAAAGTACATTATATCTTCAGTCCAAGCAAAAACAATTATCGAAGCCAACGCAAACTGTCTGAACTAGAGAAAACTCGATTACGATCATTTCCCCGTGTATAATCGCCCGACATCAACTGCCAGGTTTTTGGCGTCTGGACCACTAGTGGAAGTGTAAGCAGGTTAGGGCAATAGGAGGACGTGTCCTCTTCCAGGTGCCATCCTTTCATGGGGGTCCTTTTGACATTTTGTCAACCCCCTTCCACCCCCCCCCCCCCACCCGGCACTCCAGCCACACACAGACTGTCCCTAGCCCTCACTCGCTCCCCGTCTTTTCATTAGTGGAGGATACAAAATCTTTATTGTCACACTAAATACTGTGGGGTGGCGTCAGTGAGAGAGAGAGAGAGAGAGAGCTTACAGCTAGCGGTATCAACTTTCGCCCTATCTATCTATCTGTCTATCTATCAGTCAATCAATCTATTTATCTATCTATCTATCTGTCTGTGCCTACATATCTATCTATCTATCTATCTATCTATCTATCTATCTATCTATCTCTCTCTCTATCTATCTATTTATCTATCTATCTATCCGCCCGTCCGTTCATTCATCTATCCACCCGACTGCCTGTCTGTGTCCTTCTATCTATTATATCTATTATAACTCATAGAGTTGTCTGTCCATCTGTCTGTTTGTCATATGTCTGTGCTAGACTGTCTGTTCTGTTGCCTGTCTGCTACACCTTCATTTGACACCACAAACCTTTCATCAGTTATTAACGTACAAAAACCGACTGACGAAGGAGCGTTGCCCAATCGCTGTGCACGGTAAACCTTGAACATGGTAAAATCAATTGGGGGAAGGGAAAAACTTTGACCTTATCAAGTCACACAAGTGATGATGTAGGCTGATTGATTTCACATGTGAACGGGCGTCCCGGTAGATTGAGCCAACAGACTGCTCTAATTTCATACCCAGAAATGATTGTTGTTTAAACATGCTATGGGAGAATTTAAGAAACAAAAATGTATTGCGCAAAGTCCTAGATTAGCCACAGAGATGGAGAAAATTATGCAAAGAATTTTAAAATAATAATTAAAAAAAAACTTATACGCCGGGAGAAAATAATAAATAAAATCTAAACTGGCTTTGGGTCACTGCGGACATTCGTAAGCCAAAATCAATAAACTTTTTGCCAAAGCTTTCCCGCAATCATTTTTTTTTTTCTTTTTAAGAAATTTGTTCACGGACATTTTTGGCATGATGTCGATTTCTGATGTCAACGGCCTAGAACACGGAATGTCTTCCTATTTCATTTCTGTATTTATTTTTCCAAATGGTGGGCGGGAGTGAGGGGAGAGAAAACCAGCTCTTTGCCAGTCGGGGAGACATTGTTATAATGAAGGTAACTTCTAAACCATGTCATAGGAGATTGTGTTAGGCTATTGGATGTCTTCACAGTCAATCCGTCATTTTGCAAGGCCTTGAATTTCAGGAAACATAGGCTTAGGAAAGATCACCGAACGAGTCCGGTGGTTCAGGGTCAGTCCGTGTTCATTGGTACGTTTTCTTGTAATTGTTTTGAAGAGGAGGGGGGGGGGGGGCGCTCCATCTCCATCTACTGCTATTGCCACATAACCCAAGGTGCAACAGTTTTGATTTGGCTACAAAACAAAAACAAAAAAAGAGAGGAGGGTTGTACCTAGTGGTGGAATGTTTGTCCCTCTTAAAAAAAACAACAAAATATAACATTGCAGGGCGATTTCGAGGAAAATATTTTAACTGAATGCAGAGAAGGGTTAATCTTTCATAATTTTTATAAGTAAATCTCAATTTCCATAGAATGTTTTCCCCCTAAGTGAACTCTGTGGCCAAAATACTCACATAGTTTGTTTGTTGTTGTTTTAAATCATTTTTGTGTGGCTGTGTGACCAATTTGTGGGTAGAAAAAAAAAATAACAACAAAAAACCGTGGTCATTTCGCTGAGAAAAGATAACTAAAAGTAGCTAAATCTGGCCAAACCCAAACTGAAACACTTTGTTTCCCCCCCCCCCCCCCCAAAAAAAAACACGAAACAAATAAAAACTGTGTAAACAAAATCCAGTTGGACCACATGGACGAAATAGTAACCACTCCGAAAACAGAACAAACAAAACAAAACCAACTTAATCAGAAATCTTTTTTAAACACTAGATGAGGCACCCAGCATTACCAAGGACAAACCTGTATTCCCACCCTTCTCTCTCCTTCTCTGATCGAGACAGTTCCCCATAATAATCTACAGTCCTGCTTCAGAACTCATGCGCACCATGACCAGGGCATTATGCACTAAAGTGAATGCGTGTCAAATGAAGTCCCGAGTGCAGTAGGTTTATTAAAGGCAGCACCAAAAAATGATAATTGTAGTTTGCATTTTCACAAATTTCTAAAATGATTACCTGAAACTTGAATAGATACAATCTGTCGATAAAAAGCGATTGGGTTAGATTAGCTGACGCTTGGAAAAACTAATTTTATAATTTTTGAAACTGTCACTCAGACTGCAGCATTAGGCAAAACATATCTGAAAATTGCACCACACTGAATTACCCCCCCCCCCCTCATTTTTTTTTTACATAATAAGATTCATTGCGGGATGGTGGAAGATTGATATTATCCAGTATAACGTAGAGGGAATAGATCAACACCAGAAGTTTGAAAGAAAAAACAAACGTACAACGCAAATTAATTTACCCTGGGTGGGATAAAATGTGTAACCATCACCGACATCACCACCAATAACTAAATTATTATCTCTTTAAACATTCATGATGAAAGACAGCTTTAGCCCCCAGAGTAAGCAAAACGATGATATTCAAGTTCTGCCAGTTTCAACTTTAAAAAATATGGATGGATCTGACAAAACCGGGCTAGTGGTGGAATGTTTGTCCCTCTTAAAAAAAACAACAAAATATAACATTGCAGGGCGATTTCGAGGAAAATATTTTAACTGAATGCAGAGAAGGGTTAATCTTTCATAATTTTTATAAGTAAATCTCAATTTCCATAGAATGTTTTCCCCCTATGTAGGCGTTTTCTCAATAATTTGGTCTTTCACCTCAAGCCAGACTTCGTCAGATCCACTCACAAATGGAATATTTAACCTGGATTGAATAAGAAATTTGTAACCACCACCGACGTCACCACCTCTTTTAGTTTTTCTTTCAGCGTCTTTTCCCCATGATAACGGGGCAAAAAAGTAACCAGTTACCCCTGTGGGAGGGGAGTGCAGGACGCGTACTTTATCACCTTGTTGCGTCTGGTTGCATGCTCATCTAACGAGCAGCTAATGATTGAATGTGCCTGTAACTCACAGAATCGCCTGCTTGCTTGGCAGTCTGAACGTGCCGGAGGTTAATGGAGTAAACGCGAGCGAGACGATATCTCGTTTTGGCGCGCGCCCACAAACGAGAATGTAATGGCGGTTATGGAGAAGCTCGTCGTGACAAGAGAGTTGCACATTTATATGCGAATCTCATAAAGGGCAATGATGGGATACAAGGGACACAAAATACATACTACACATTTAACACTATCGACCAGCGTTGCCGGTGAGGATTTTCAACAATCCCAACAACCCGGTTTAAAAATTCCAAGATGAGGTACAAAATCCCAAGATTTTTGTTCAACACAAAAAATACTTTTAAAATTAACAATTTCGTAATACTTTGAAGGTAACCAAAACAAGGGCAGTGATTGGCTCATGGGTGAGCAACAAATCTTCATCTATAATAATATAATTGGGTAAAATTGGACGGTTGTACTCTATAGCTGAAAAAACTACTGAACGTAGAGCCATGAAAAAATTATTGAAAGTAGTTCAAAGACTGAGCAAGGTTTGTATCAATTCATTTTAATGATGCAACAACCTTAACAATTTAGAAAAATAGAAAACAAAATGGGCCGTTCGAGGTTTTCCGATTCGTCATTTTTACAGCTCATACATGGCCGAGTGTAGTAAGATATTTTGGTAACTCGAAACTTTGTTCACCTACGGCTCAGGAACCGCATCACACTCAGGCTTCAAACTTTGCACAACAGCATATTATCAGTGCGAAATAAACATGGGCTATATTAGAAATTATGAAATGTTCAGGCTCCTACGTTTCATTTTTCATTGTTTCGGCGTCATTTAGATCTATTTCGAGTCATGGTTCGCCATTTTAAGGTTTCGTTATCACTTCCTGCGATGTGTTCACTATCAAACACACTAACCCGTGCGCAAATCATGCTGTTGTACGGGACGCGCAGGGTGTCAACTCACAAAGGCAGAGCAGTAAGACTTAATTAAAAACAAACAAACAAAAATAAAATAAACAAATAGGAACAGGTAAGATGAAGCAGGTCCATAATAACCACCCAGAACTGAAACTAATATTCAAACCGATTTATCCCGGGCAGGGCCGGGGACCTGAGCTAGTTAGGTATAAACAAGCAAACTCAAACTGGCCCTTAGCCCAGTAGGCTTTGTTCACCTTTGAAGTCGTGAACGGAATTGTGAGAGGAAGGGCAAATTTAGACTTTTTAACAAAGAAATAATGAGAAATTCACAAAAGCACGAAAAATCCCAAGATCTTGAAAAAAAATGCCCAAGATCTCAAGGTAACCCCGTAAACCCCTAGATCTTGTGAAAAATCCCAAGGACCGGCAACGCTGCTATCGATCTCAGTTCTTGTTTGTTCCAACTGCTCATGTTCACAACTGAGAAATTCGACCTTAATCCTTTGCGACTTTAGTTATTATGATCGAAGTTAGCATAAATTGCAACATTGAAACAGTTAGATTAGTGCTACAACGCATTTTGAACAACCTCCCTTACATACTAAAAGATCTCTAGTTTTTCAGATACTGGAGATAGAACAAACAAGAGCTAAGGTCACGGCTCGATTGTTGTACTTTTAAAAATTTTTGGGAAAAAGAAAGATTAATTGACACCTAGTTTCAATGACCGAGCTGGGGAATGGCCAAAGGATATACGCCAAAATTTATTTCCATCGAACACCGATATTTTGGTTTTCATTTTGATCCTACAGTGTCTTTTATTAAAGTGTATACAAATTCTTTTCATAAAAAACAAAAACAACCACAACCAAAATAAAAACCTTCGATATCGCGATCTTAATCTTTGCTTGTTCCAACTCCACTTTTTGCACAACTGACAAATACTACGTTAAAGGTTTGCGACTTTAGTATTATGATAAGGACTTAGAGAATAATTAATCGGAACTGTGAAACAACTTGATAAAAGACAGTAAAAACAAGTGTCAAAGTGTGCATTTGTTATACATCTTCTACAGACTTAAAGATCTCCAGTTGCTGTTTTTTTTTTTCGGAAAAAAAAGATTTAGAACAAACAAAAACTAAGGTCTCGATACGAGTTTTTAAAAAAACCATGGCAACAAACGACCAAAGTCGACGTAATTACAGGGATGGAGACGAAAAGACCGAAGATGAAAAAAAAAAAGGGAGACTTTGTGTGACTTGTGTGATTTGAGTCTTCCCTTGGACAAATCAGTTCCCACAGAGCTGAGATCCGAAGGTCTCTGGGTGCGTCGTGCGTGTTGAAGACGAGCCAGACAAGATGAGTTGTACAGCTGGGTGAGCACAAACCACGCCAGGTCCCATAGACAAATTAAGATATCGTTAGTTACTTGATCTTCACCTTTCAAACACATCAAGCCCCTTATGTCTTTGTGGAGTGAGAATTTGAAAGGAACATTTTGAAGATGAGAAGATAATAGTATATGGGTGTATTTCTGTGAGAATGTACTGGAAGGAGGTTGAAGACCCTGATCATTTTTCTTTACTTTGAGTTTACTTTTTTTTAAAAAAATTTTAAAAAGAGGAAAGAAAGAAAGAATGAAAGAAAGAAATGAAAGAAAAGAAAGGAAGAAAAAAAAAGAAAGGAATATAAGGTAAGAAAGAAAGAAAAGAAAATGGAAGAAAGAAAGAAAGACCGTTAAAAAGAAAAAAAAAAGAAAAAAAATACGCAAAAACCGCTCTTAAAAAAAGATGCACTCGATAACGATGTCAATCAATCACGAGAACACGGATGAAAAAAATGTACTCTTGTCACGAGCAGAGTTAGGGTCTTGGGAATGTTACGACTGCACGAGAGGCAGCTAACTCACACTCGGACACAACCACACAAGAAAAGTATTAAATAACTAGAGCGTATATATGTCAGGCCGGTCAGGCCATAGTTTACATAAATATTAATAACAAAACAAAAGACAATAGGGGTATATATCCAAACCAAAAAAAACCTCTAATTAATAACTTAACCAACTGATATTCATGTAACTATGGAGGTACTGCAATCAATAGCAAATAGGTATATTATACGAAACTAGATATCAATTTAAAGTGACAGTTGAGTCGCCACTGGCCAGTCGCCAGGCAAACTCTCCATAAATCATATGGGCTTAAATGTTAGGAGAGCCCAGTACGTTCAAAGCCTACAGAAGCACTCTTCGGCTTGTAGGTAATTTAAGCAGTTGCCAAAAGACTATATTTTATGCACAATCACTATTCAATTCATCAACAATGTGCTATATTATTCCAATCATACTATGGCAATAGATCTATGATACAGGACACTCGTGGTCGAGTGCCAGCTGGGGTTTCCTTAGTCTTCCTATGAGGCTGTAGTTCTCTCTCTATCTCCGATCTCTATTATACTGGAATAAATAAGATATATTACCATTGCTCACGCCTACTGGTAGGCGCGAACATCAATATGGCGCAGCGTGGGCTTTCAAAGGTCAGCCCACTCAGACCTTTCTTTCTAGAGCTCAGTCAGTCCGTTAGCAAGGACTTCTTGTCTTCAAAGCACACAGTTCAGGTACTGGTCAACCGGAGATACTTCACGACACGATGCTTCTGCTCGTCTGTATTCACCAAATCTGAACGTTACACGATGTTATATACTATCTAACTACCCAGCGTGCTAGTCCGCTGGCCCAATTAGTTCAGCTATCTCATAGGTCGAAACCTCCCACCATTTTAATTGTAGTAATACGTCTGCACTATTCTACCAGCCAGTTAACGTGCAAAAACTTGTCTAGTCATACTTAACAATGTCAACTAGCCCCACCTTGTTTCACCCCTACTCCATTACTTATTAATCACGAACATTAAAACCCACAAGCGTGAATCTAATTACATTTATTTACTCACCAACTATAATTTGGCGAGGACCGTTCAAGGCCACCAGCCAATTTCTCATGGCCCTGGTAAAAAAAACAACTCACTCTCTGCGTGAGTTTTAACAACATCTGAATCATGACAACTCTCATGTTAGAATTTTAGGGTTATATTTTCAGGTTGGAAAAAAAAAAAAAGACTTCTGATTAAGATTTAGATTAACTAAGGGGATTCTTAAACATTTTTTTTCTTTGAGGGGAAATTGGTAAAATTTGTTCCTGCCCTTTGGCTTCAGTCAGATGATACGAGTGGCTTAGTAGGGTATTTCTGGTTAAAGTAATTGAATACATTTATAATTATAAAATCTCTCTCTCTTTCTCTTTTTTTTCTTACTCTCTCTATGTGTTTTACTCTCGTTCTCTCTCTCTCTCTCTCTCATTAGCTCTTTCTGTCTGCTGGTTTTTTTTTTCGTTTCTGTCCACCTCTTTCTCTGTCTGTCTGTCTGTCTGTCTGTCTTTTGTCTGTCTGTCTGTCTGCCTGTCTCTCCTTCTCTCTCTCTCTTTTTAACTACCCACTACCATTTCCCAACAATGTAATAACAACAATGAGAATGTTGACATGATGACAAGGTGATCATTGACTTTATTGACAGACCACCCGTTGAAATGATGAAGCCCAAGAGACGGTTTAGAATGACGAAGTCTCTGGGCTACTCCCTGCCCGGCCACAAAAGAGATCTCGCCATGCAAACCTTGAGGTATCGAGATGGGACGGTCAAGAATCGTTTCTGGCTGAGCCCTAATGTGCTGGAACAGGAAGCAAAACATCAGCAGCAACAATCATCTACCATTATCTTGTGACTTGGAGGCTATGTCCTCACTTTTTGAAACATATGAAGGACAGAATCAACAATGTCAAATGCCTACTAGTACAACTACTGTACTGGCCTGTACATACAACTTTTTCTTTTTGCCCAATTTTGACTAGTACAACTACATGTAGTACAATTGTGTAATTTGGAGGCTATGCTCTCGCTTTCTGAAGAACGGTCATGGAATAAGACGTATGTACAAGAACAGCCATTTACTACTATTATGATCTTGTAACTTGGAGGTTATGTTTCTCAATTTAAAAAAAAAATCTGAAGGGCATCCCTGGAATTGGACGTAAGCCATCAACAATAACAAATATCTTCTATGGAGGGTATGTTTCTCACTTTTTGAAGACAAGCAACTTCTGAAGAACGGCCCTGGAATAGGACACAAAACATCAAGAACAACAAACATAACTACCATTATATTCTTGTGATTTGGAGACTGTTCTCACCTTTGGGGAAAAAAAACAACAACGTTTGAAGGGCGGCTCTGACACCAAGAACAACAAACATCTAATGCTAATAATTATAATCTTGCAGCTTGGAGGCCACATTCAATATTTTTGAAAAAGCTTCTGAAGGACTTTCATGAAACTTACAGACATGAAAAGTATTGGAATTATTTAGGTATCAGACACGGGTCCAGTTGATGGACTCGCTGTTCTGAAAAGTAATTAGCCAGATAGCAAAATATTGTGAGGCTGTGGATTTCCTTCGCAGTTATGTATTCTAAGACTCCGATTCCCCACGAAGCATCACTGATCTATAAATAGTTCAACGGAGTTTTCCCGTTCACGGAATAGTGAGCCATGTTTACTTGTATACATTTGGAGAGTCGCGCGGTTTCCAGTACTGAAAGATTGGTGACTGAGGAAAGATTATCCTCGATTTCCTGGATGAAATAGATACTGATTGTTCGATATAGGAACTGGAAAACACTGTGGGTGAAATAAGATCTTCATCTTTTTCTCATTCCTTGTTCAGATCCAGCTTCTCAGATTCAGGTATTTCATAATCATATAGTCAGCAGTCGGTAGCGGTGTGGTCATAGGCTTGTTTGCCTAAATCACAGACGAAGAATTGAGCAAACTTCCCGGACGCAGCTTCGAAGCTGGCGGCAGCAGGCCAGTGGTTGATTGATAGGGCAGATGGCAATATACCGTCACTCTGGCCTGGATATCGTGACACAGAGCATCCACCAGTATTGGTGTTCTTTGGTTTGGGTCTTTCACCCTAGTCAGTTGGGACTGCGAGGCTGTGGAGTAGCCTACAGGCAGCCGGTCAGGCAATATGACTGTCCCTCTGGCATCCTCCTGCACCTGGATACATTTCCAGTCGTCTTGACCCTGTCTTGCCACTTGGATAAGTTGTGTCCAGGCGAGAGAGTGAGTCTGATGTTTGCGCAGCTCTTTCTCACTAAAAACAAATTCTTTGCGCCAGTCTTAACACTCACCTCGTCTTCTTTCATCTTTGTCTCGTCTTCTTTCCTCTCAAAATTCCAACGGCGATGGGCGAGTGCGGTGGCAGCAGGTTTGGATAGACTGGAAGCTGTTAGCACAGACCTACACGTTGGTGGCTGTGGGCTATGGTCGCTTCATCGTCGATTGAAGTGGAGGCGTGGGGAGGCAGCACCCACAGTAGCTGAGCAGCCTTTTTTAAGGATAGCACTGCTCACCTCAACTGAGGAAGGGGCTAGAAAAGGTGCCCTAAAGAAAGCCCACTTCACATCACCCTGACTGGTATACCGCGACCAGTGGGGATCCCTTTTTGCGGTCGAAACAAAAAGAAATTCAGCTTACTCAGGCTAGGAGCCTGGAATATACGCACACTACAGGACAACTCAAACAACCCGGAAAGAGGCACTGCACTTATTGCCATTGAGCTCAGCAGGTACAACCTGGACATAGTGGCACTCAGTGAGACCAGACTCCCTGATAGTGGCCAACTCAAAGAGCTCAGTGGTGGATACACCTTCTTCTGGAAAGGCAAGGGTGCAGTCGAACCGAGACAGCATGGTGTTGGGTTTGCAATTAAAAATGACCTTGTCAGAAACTTGCAGTCCATGCCAATTGAAATAAATGACAGGCTAATGACACTCAGGATCCCAGTTGGGAAAAGCCAGTCAGCCACCCTCATTAGCGCATATGCGCCCACCATGACAAACCCAGATGAAGCCAAAAACAAGTTCTATTCTGATCTAGAATCTGTCATATGCTCTGTCCCGGCAGCTGATAAGCTGATTCTCTTGGGGGACTTCAATGCTAGGGTTGGCTCCGAAATCTCAGCGTGGCCAAATGTTTTGGGCCCTCATGGAGTTGGTTCATGCAATAACAATGGGTTGCGCTTACTTACTTTGTGCGCTGAATTTGGCCTGTTCATTACCAACACAAATTTTAGTCTCCCCGTGAGAAACAGAGCGTCATGGATGCATCCCCGCTCAAAGCATTGGCATCTCATAGACTATGTCATTGTGAGGAAGACTGACAGAAAGGATGTCCTTGTAACAAAGGCGATGTGTGGTGCCGAGTGTGGAACTGACCACAGACTCATTGTTTGCAAGCTCAGACTAACATTGAGGCGCAATAGACGCCCTCAAGGGAAAGCGCCACCTAAACGCCTAAATGTTTCAAAACTCTGCTCAGCTGAGAAACAGAGCGAGCTCTCATCAGAACTCTCCTCAAAATTGGATTGCGTGACTTTTGACCCTGAGAACATTGAACAGAGCTGGACTGACCTAAATACGACTGTACACTCTTGCGCCAGCAGCACAGTTGGTTTTCCTGTCCGCAAGCACCAGGACTGGTTCAATGATAATGATAATGAAATCAAAGTGCTCATCAAAGAAAAAAATAGTCTCATCCAAGCTCACTGCAGTGACCCCTCTTCCACAGTAAAAGCTGATGCACTGCGTGCATGTAAGGGTGTACTCCAGAAGAAGCTGAGAAAAATGAAAAATGACTGGCTTGAAGAGCGAGTAAGAGAAACTCAGAAATATGCCGACACAAACAACACTAGAAAGTTCTTTGAGAGCCTCCGAGCTGTGTTTGGACCATCCCGCTCTGGCACTACGCCACTTCTTGCGTCAGATTGTTCAACACGCATTGTTGAATTGAATGCCATAATTCAGCGTTGGGCAGAACATTTCGGAGGTGTGCTAAATCGGCCATCAAATATAAATACTGAGTCCATTGACCGCCTGCCTCAGACTCCTATTAATGCAGCTCTTGCCAAGCCATTCACAGCAAATGAGACCCGAACTGCCACAAATCAGATGTCCTTTAACAAATCACCAGGCGTGGATTCAATTCCTGCTGAGGTGTATGCCTTCGGTGGAGAAAAGCTTATTGAAAGGTTGACCGAGTTGTTCAATCATATGTTGAAAGCAGGGAAGCTGCCACAGGACTTCAAAGATGCTTCAATCATCCATCTGTACAAAAACAAAGGGGACAGCCAAGTCTGTGACAACCATCGGGGAATCTCTCTACTTTCAATTGCTGGCAAAATATTGGCAAGAATGCTTCTGAATCGCCTTCTTGATCACCTCTCGTCAAATGACTTGCTTCCCGAGAGCCAATGTGGCTTTCGTAAAGAGAGGGGAACGGCGGATATGATTTTTGCTGCCAGACAGATTCAGGAAAAATGCATGGAACAAAATAAAGCGCTGTATATCACATTTGTTGACCTCACAAAAGCATTTGACACAGTGTGTCGTGAAGGCCTCTGGAAAATCTTGGCGAAGTTTGGGTGTCCACCCGAATTCATCACAATAGTGCGCCAGTTTCATGATGGCATGCAAGCTGCAGTCAAAAGCAACGGCAGTGTTTCAGAGCCCTTTGCTGTCACAAATGGGGTAAAACAGGGTTGTGTCTTAGCCCCAACTCTGTTCAGCATCATGTTCTCTGCAATGCTACAAGAAGCCTTTAGCTCTCCTCCTCAAGGGGTAAGCATCAAGTACCGAACTGATGGCAGTCTATTCAACCTCAGGAGACTTCAGGCAAAAACCAAAACCAAAAGTACTCAAGTCTGTGACCTACTATTTGCTGATGATTGTGCACTTCTGGCACACGATGAGGATAGCATGCAAAACTGTGTTGATAAGTTCTCTAGTGCCTGTGACAACTTTGGCCTCACAATAAGCACAAAGAAGACGGAAGTGCTCCATCAGCCTACTCCAGACGACAAGTATCCTGTGACCCCAAATATCAAAGTCCATGACAGTCTTCTGAAGGTGTCGGAGAACTTCACCTATCTTGGCAGTACACTGTCTTCCGCGGCTCGTGTTGATACTGAAATTCTCTCAAGAATCAGCAAAGCCAGCTCTGCATTTGGCAGGCTTCGAAAGAGAGTATGGGATGTTGCCGGCATTCGCACAGACACTAAGCTGAAAGTGTACAATGCTGTGGTCCTTCCCACCCTACTCTATGGGGCTGAAACCTGGACAGTGTACCAATCGCATGCCAGAAAGCTAAATCACTTTCATCTGGCCTGCCTTAGAAAGATCCTAAGGATCAAATGGCAGGATAAAATTCCAGACACTGAGGTCCTCAATCGTGCCAAGGAATTGAGCATTTTCTGCCACCTGAAAAAAAATTCAGCTACGTTGGGCAGACATGTTGTCAGAATGCCCGACTCCAGACTCCCTAAGCAAAACTTCTTCTCTGAGCTCTCCAATGGAACGAGGACTGTTGGGGCCCCAAAGAGACGTTACAAAGACACTCTCAAGCAATCACTGAAGGCCTTTGCCATTGATGTGAGTGAGTGGGAAAAGCTCTCGCTTGATCGTGCAAATTGGAGGGCGGCCCTTACCAGAGGCAGCAAAGCATGGGAAGCTGACAGAGTCCAGCAGGCTATCAAAAAAAGAGAACGGCGCAAGAAAAGGCCCAGTGGTACTGAACCAACGGAGCACTCTTGTCATTTATGCGGAAGGGTCTGCAGGGCAAAAATAGGACTTATCAGTCACATGAGAAGCCATAAGTCATGAAAGAACAGTCTTTCCATTATGTCCTCTGTGTCCTTTAGTTCTCTTTGTTGTCGATGTGTTGAAATTCTCAACAATTTCTGTTCTTTATTCCTCTGGTGTTGTTAAGGTCATCATCATACCTGATGGACGAACTATTATTAGTCAGCAGTCAGTGCAAGTCTTTAGTTCTCTGCCGATCCTCACAGTTTCTTCCACGGTACTTATCATTTTCTAGAATTTGCTCATTAGTCTGACATTCTCACATTCATGGTGCTGCCTTCAGTCTGTGCATGTGTGCACTGAGCCTACAGCCGAGATACGATTATCTTCGATTCTTGTATGAAATAGATACCGACAGCTCGGCATAGGGCTGGTAGTGAAAACACCGTGTCTTAGATTCTTGGATGAAAAGAAACAATGGCTTAGAGATAAGAGTATCTTCGAATCCTGGATGAAATAGATACTGACAATTTGATGCCAACAGAAATGCTGATGCAGGCGGCGATGATAACGATGTTGGCAGGTGGCTGTGATAGATGTGAAAATAACGACTTACGATATCTCGTGAATAATTATTTCATCTTCTTTCAATCGTCTCCGTGGTCTCAAGTGATGATCATTCTTGCCCAGAATGCGAACAAGATGCAGAAAAACCTGGAAACAGAAACGCAGATACAAGCAGGATAGAGAAGCTGAGTTGCCTGATGGAATGCCAAGTTTGTTTTTTCTGGCTGTTTTGAGATGTGGAGAAGCCAGTACGAGGTGAGAGCGACTGTGGCGCTTCAGAGAACAAGGTATGATAGATTTGTTTTCTTTATGCTGGAAGAAGAAGAAGAAAAATCTGGGGAGGAAAACATTGAGAGTGGGTGAAGTTAAATATTATTTCAGATGTTTAGTGCGAACTGAGGGCGGTGTGATGTGTTAACGTCTCCAGGTTTCTAAATCACTAACATTTGATTTTGTTAGGTTTTTCCATGGGAGTATGGAATTAATTATCTTAGGAAAGTGGCGTCCGCCCAGTTTTGCTGATACTAGTCGATTGTTGGTAAAAATTATAGTTTGTAAAGTAATGATTTGTGGACCTTGCAGAAATACAAATGAAGAAAAAGAAAATTAATCAAGGTTATCAATGTAAAAATATAGTGAAAATAGACATTCCCTATTTTATTATCATTATTACGTTATTACTATTACGCTGTGACTGTTCTCTTTTTAAAAATTTGTTATCAGTATTATTATTATAATCTTTATTGATAATTATTATTGTTATTTACAAACCCGAGCCCCAACCCTTCGTACCGTACAATAATGATAATAATATAATAATTCATATTTACTTAACGAACACTCCCCATTAAGATAGACTCTAGGTGCTTTACACTTTAAAAATAAATAATCGTTACAAAAAGACAACTCACTAAAACTACTATACCACAAAACAGGTTTAACCTAAAATTTCAGTTAAAAAGACAGATTTTCAGCGTCGAATTAAAAGGTATCAAATTGTGATCTTTTCTAATTCTGCATGGTAAGGCCTTCCACACTTAGGGCCACAATGTGAAAAGGCTCTGGTGTCCGTACTCTTGGCATCATTAACAAGAACCCGTCATCATACAACATGAAGGTTTCTAGATCGAATGTACTTTTCAATAATTTTGGACAAACAAGAAGAAACGCTTCCATCACGGGTATATTAAAAGTAGACATTCCGAAGATTATAAACACTTGTTGGACGGCTGACTCGGGGAATGCACAGAATGATGTGATTTTTAAAGCTGAATTTCGATCACCAATGTTAATGTGTAAATTGAGGCGCAGAATGAAATTTCCTGTCATATTTTTTAATTCTGCTCGAAGAAAATGCGTCTTTTTTTTCCGGCTCCTCTATTCAACTGAATTGTGGATCAAAATCAACGAAAGCATTAAAATTAATATATCGAACTTCGAGACTTTTAAAGTAATCCCATGTATACCTTTACGTCTTTCTAAGCGTAATAAGATATTTTGTAGAATTTAAGGAGCAGGGGTTTCATGATTACTCTGGAGGATTTACTGCTTTTATAATATGACGATTTGTCATGAAAATTTGAATTCTTTATTGGTGGATTGGGAAGTGTATCAAAAATAGAAAATTGGATATTAGATGATCAGTTTCAAATATGGAAATATAAAGGGCACTTATAGAATATATAGACTCGCACTAGCCGATTTCGTTTGGCCAAAAGTTGGATCTGACATCACGACACTGAGTTTAAATCAGCTCATAGGTACTGGAATTGATAAGATAAGACAGCTAGTGCTTTTAGCGTGCACAGATTTCGCACCGCCACCTTGCGGCAAAAATCGCGGAAGTCATGAAAAGTGCCGTATTTTACAAAGCGAAATAGGGAAAATATTGAATTTTGTTCACTGTTCAGCTATCGCTATAGGCCTTACTGTGGAATTATAACCTCAATCGCCGTGGGGAAACTGGCTATTGTTTCTTTTTTTTTTAGTCGCAGTAGCACTGTCACAAATTTGCATCATAAATTTACCATCATATCAAGCATTCTTTT
>OZ007575.1:31329893-31337393 GCA_963931925.1 Onchidella celtica | reverse complement strand
TTTTCTAAAAAAAAAAAACTGGAGATCTTTTATTATGTAGAAGAGGTGTAACAAATGCACACGTTGACACCTGTTTAATATGCAATTCACAGTTCCTATTTAATCTAGCTCTAACTCCTTGTAATACTAAAGCCTCAAATATGACAATGTAACGTCGAATTTCTCAATTATCCAAAAAGTGAAGCTGGAACAAACAAGAACAAAGGTCGTAATTATCGGTGTGAAATGAGAACTCCCAGCTGCCAAGATCTGTATAAACTCTCCTTTAATCAAGGGTCTTTAAAAGTTATCATTAACACAATTTTTATTATTGTCAAATCAGACAGACATTATTATTGACTCGCTCGGCGGTGGCTCAGAATTCAATGTGTGAAATCAAAAACCCGTTGCTGTTTCCTTATACTTACAGATCTACGTCTAGCAGCGCACTCAATCCAGTCAGTTTTACGTCGGTTTTGAATCAGACTTTAAGTTAGGCCTATGTTGAAGTTGAGACACTCTTGATTTAGTTTCACTAGAGCGCGAGGTCCCATTTAACCCCATAGTTCATAAGACCAGTGCAAAAACAGAATAGAATCCATGGGTTTTAAAATGGCTTTATCCCAAAGTTTGCTGACTGCCAGATGAGATCTTTCTCAGAAACCTTTGTTAGGAGACCGTAGTCGAATTACAAAGCCGACTAGTCTAGATAAAAGTTTAATACTGAGTTGCCTTCGCTGTTCAGATCTAGCTAAAACTATGAAATACCACGATCCCCAACCAACAACTCTTGGAAAGGTTAAAAACCGAGACACAGAATACCAAGACAGTTCAATTCGCCAAATTCCGTCCGACGAGTTGCGCGCATATCATCCATGTCAACAATGCAACAATTCGCACCATACCCCTTCATAACTGAACGAAAAAGACTATTGTGGACATAATAGTGAAAGAAGGAATACTCTGTCTCATTATTCTGTGTCTCGGGTTATTATGTTCGGCACCACTATAATTAAACTCCTTTATTTCTATCGATTAAACCGGACTGGTTCATAGCAATGTCGACCCTCAATGAAGCAAGACAAAATCTTTGGGTATGTCTGACATTGCAACTCTGGGCATGGTGAAAATAGGAATGCTGTGGAAATCGTTAGAGTGTTGGATGATTAGGAAAAGGACAGCGAAGAAAATGTGGTAGGGGGTGGGGCGAGGGATGCGGGAGGCGTAAAAGGCAAAAGGTTTCATTATTTTCATGCTCTTGTCATGCTATTTCAGTGGCACTATTTTCGAAGTTTAAATTACAGGCTCGGGTAGAGCATGAATGAGTGTAAGTCTTCTGGAAGAAAAATGACTCGTCAGCTCAGCAGAAATCAATATGTGCACCATTTATATATAGTTTTTCAGTTCCATGCCGACTTAGCCCTGACTCAGGGAACCTTGTCTGATACATGTTTATTAATTATTATTGTCAATTATTACCCATCTCCTCCCATCTCCACCCCACTGTTTATGTGGTAGACGCCATAAATGTGAGTGGATCTGGAGAAATTGAGATTTGCGAGAAATGAAAGATTAACCATATTTCTGCATTCATATGGAATATTTTGCTTGGAATTACCTTAGAAATATTTGATTTTGATTTTATAAAGATATATAACAATTTCACCTTAAGCCCTGTTTCGCCAGATCCACTCACAAAAAGTCTAATCAGAAGCGAGTAATGTTAGTTCGCGTAGAATGAATGACGTAGAGATGGAGAGCAATTTTTTCCTGAAAATGTTTAAATTGCTAACTTTTAAAGTCAACAACGTGACTCCAAACCACATTTCCATCACGACTGCATACATACACTATATTCACCCGGAAAAACTTAACACAAAGTTAACATTCAGCTGTGTAATATACTTTCAGACAATCGTGTTATAAGCATAGAGCATAATATTATAATAAATAATTATAAGCATAATATAACAGAATAGTAACTTCCCGCAGTACGTGTATTTTGGAAAGCAACGTTTAGAGAGAGAGATAGATAGAGAGGGAGAGAGAGAGAGAGAAAGAGAGAGAGAGAGAACCTCGCAAAAAAAAAAAAAAAAACCCACCCGATTTCCTTGGGTAAACGAGGGCCCCCGAGTATGCGTGGACACAAGCCGACGAAGTTAACTAAATAAAGGAACATTTGCTTATTTTTTTTACTCAGCCGTTTCACACCTTCCTACATTCTATGGTTCAGACATTGGCGAGAACTCCGCCTTTTAAAAGTCTCCACCTTTTCTGCCAATATGTGTTATCATGACCGTCTTCAACCGATCCAGCCACGGGCAGCCAGTCATGTTGAAATTTTGAACAAAAAATGTAAAAAGAAGTGCCAAGAATCACAGTTCTCTCCAAGCGAAGTGATGAGCCCACCCCATAGTTAGGCTTATCTAGCAATAGTTTCGTGTATCCACCGTGACGACGGGGTAGGACATTTTTCTCGTGCTTACTCGGTAATTCTACACCGTTTCAATGCAGTATCGCTGTAGCTCGTCTCCGCGGAAGGCGACCGACCCCCTGTTTTTCTTTCATTTCCTGGGGTATCTCGGCCTGTCCTACGTATGAATAAATCATTTAAAAGGTGCCGTATCTTCTCCTTTTTCTTTTTTCTTTTCACAAACCTGTGTTAATAACTCGTGTTTTTCTTGTTCATTATGACTATTTTTCGAGCGCCCAGAGTTGGGAATGAGAAGTGATAGTTGAATTTGACAAAACACCACCCACCGCTAGGGGGACACTTTGGCTAGGGTGATAGCTTTGTTGGTTTTCGTGGGAGTTACACAGGCCTATGCTATGATGAATGATGTTATACATGGCACTGTTCCAATGTATGTAAGTATCCTTTTAAAATTGGTATGTGACACAAACAGCTACCATCCCCACCACTTCCATTCACTATCAGAATAGCAGCAACTGTGAAACAGCACAGGGACTACACACCTGTGGCGTTAACCCTGATATTGTCAAGAAGGAGTTACTGTATCCCGCCAAAGGTGTCAGATCTGCGTCTCCATCAAACAAACTTCGTATCCGAGTCTGTATTCTATATGAAAAAACAGCAAGGAAAAAAAAATTCACTGCTGCGAGGAAGAAATGCCCAGACCTGAAAAAATTACATGTGAAAGATAGTTCTTTTTGCTACTATGTCTATTCCTTTGACAAGCGAAGTATCGTAATTTTGTAATAAATGAAAATAGGCCTGAAAACATCGAATAATGCTTTCTCCTCAACAATGATGGCCTCCCTCCTGCCTTTGTTTTGTTTCGACTTTAGTACCGTGCATGCCATAAAAATAACCATATCAAGCTCGGTGCCCAATGTTCTGGCGCGCATGAGTTCTGAAACAGGACTGCAGATTACTACTTTTATTGTAAGAGAGAGAGAGAGAGAGAGTACGTCATCGAATAATGCTTTCTCCTCAACAATGGTTGCCTCACTCCTGCATTGCTTTGTTTTGTTTCGACTTTAAACTTCTGGTTGCGTTTCAAAGTTTGAAGGCATGAGTTTCTGTGCCGTCTGCCTTATGCACGGTACGGGCCATGCGGGTATTACTGTGCCAGTTGTGAGTTGTTTTCTTCCTAGATCTACATAATCTGTGTGCTGATTGTGCGTGTTGTTTGCAACCCGTTCTAATAATAATAATAATAATGGATGGCATTTATATAGCGCATATCCATTACAAAAATGCTCTATGCGCTTTACAGAAACATGTCAAAAAATACATGGGTAAACTCACACACACAACCCACATTGATACACACATAATAATAATAATAATAGATAGCTTTTACATAGACTAGAAACTCTCATACAAATGACATTTTAACATCCTTTTAAACTGTGAAAATACTTGCGAACTGCGGACATCTAAAGGAATCTCATTCCACACCCTGGGCCCAACATGGCTGAAAGCCCTTTCACCAAAACTTTTTAGGTTCACTACGGGTACTTTTAGTCTAAGGTTGTCAGAAGATGATCTTAATGCTCTTGCAGGGCGATGCAGTTCTATAAGTTCTGAAATATACTCTGGCGACATGTTGTTGACACATTTATAACAAAATAAAGCCAATTTATATTTTATTCGCTGCTCAATAGGTAGCCAGTGGAGCTCCTTAAATATTGGTGTTATGTGATCTATCCTTTTTCTTCTTGTTATTAGTCTTGCAGCATTATTTTGGATTAACTGAAGCTTATTGATTTTACTTTTTGGAAGACCACTTAGCAGTATGTTACAATAGTCCAGCCTAGAGAGAAACAGCGATGTTACAAGCTGTTTTGTTACTTCAGTAGTTAGGCAGTGCCGTATACTGCTGATTTTCCGTAACTGGAAATTAAGATTCTTACACAGCTGACTAATAAATGGAGACACTGACATCTCTGCATCTAAGATTGTGCCCAGATCTTTTACTTTACTTGTCATTTTAATAAGATGGCCATTTACATTGAGATCTGGTGGATTGATTTTTTGTTTTGGATTCGTTATGAGCATAACTTCTGTTTTCTCATCATTTAGTTTTAGCTTATTATCATCCATCCATTTCTTAACTTCTTGTATGCAATGCTCCATTGTTTTTATCGTATCATCTAGGTTTTCAAGATCACATGCTTTATATATTTGGCTATCATCAGCATATTGGTGGTATTGAAGATCATATTTTCTGAAAATATCAGCAAGAGGTTGGGTGTATAATGTGAAAAGAATTGGGCCCAAAACAGAACCTTGAGGTACCCCAAAATTGAGTGTTTGGACATTAGAACAACTATCATTGACTCTCACACATTGTTTTCTATTTGAAAGATAGGACTGAAACCATGACAGTGCATTTCCTGCAATACCAAAGGTCTTTTCTAGACGATGTAATAGAATGTTATGAAACAGGTCCTTACACTAGTTTGATTAAAAAATCCCAACAAAATAAGCAAACGGCGACCTTAGTTGTTGTTTGTTCGATCTCCATTCTCTGAAAAACTGGAGATCTTTCAGTATGTAGAAGAGGTGTAGCAGATGCACACTATGACACATGTTTAAGATGCATTGTGGCACTTATCAAGCTGTTTCAGGGTTCTAATTTATTCTAACTTCTTATCACAATACTAAAGCCGCAGGCGTTTAACATTTAATTTCTCAGTTGTGCAAAAAGTGGAGTTGGAACAAACTAGAACTAAGATCGCGATTTCTGGAAGCTTTAGCAGCTCAGTTTGAACTGTCCCATGGCAGCCGTAGGGTTAAAGTTGAGTTGCTCCACAGTAAAGTAAAATTTGACCTGTCATAGAAAGTTCTCCAACCATTGCTGTGGTACTTCATTTTGTTCGCATTTCCTCCATTTGTTCACATTTGCTCCATCTCTCCGCACATTGTTGCTAGATATTCCTAGTTTCTTTCCATTTTCTTCTTATATATATATAATATAATTATAATATATCTTTCTGTTGTCCTCACATTTCTGCCGTGATATGGAAGAAGGCTGTATCAACATAATCAAACTGTTACAGTGGATCTAAGGGCATTTTGCGTTGTGCTAAGCTGTTTGCCTGTCTGTCTCTTTGTTTGGCAGTCTGCCTGTCCCCCTGTGTCTATCTGTCTGTCTGTCTTTATACAACTGCCTAACTGCCTGACTACCAGTCATCTTTGTGGTCGCAACTGGCGTATTTTGATTCAATCATGCGCCGGCATGCTGGCATTGTGGGATGGTATCTTCTTTACTAATAGGTAAGTCCGTTTCACCTAGATCCGCCGCTGGCAACAGAGAAATACAATCAGCTGGTGATGGATTCGGGATTGCCGGGGGGGGGGGGGGAGCCCAGAGAAGCGGCTATTTTACATGTAATAAACTGGGGTATATGCGATTTCGGGGAGGTGGGGGCTGTTGGAATAATGGGGAAAAAATAGACCGGAAAAAAAAAGGAGTGAGAGAGAGGAGAGAGAGAGAGAAAGAAACAGACAGACATAAACAGACTACAAAGAGACAGAAAGAGAAACAGACCGACAGATATAGACGGACAACCAGACAGTGGAAGGACGAGAGGAACACGGTCAGAGAGAGAGAGAGAGAGAGAGAGAGAGAGAGAGAGAGAGAGAGTGGGGGAGGGAGGGAGGAAGAGAGAGAGAGAGCCCTAGCACTAGGCATTACAGTCACACCGACTGCTGCGACACCCTGTCGTGAAGATTAAGAAGAATCACAAAAAGGGGGCAGGGGTGGATTAAGGAATCAACCTCGTGGCACGCGGAGTAATGAGCGGTGAAATATCTCATGTCTAGGGAGACCATTCTGTATTCCTACGCTTTAGAATGTTGTAATGTATGGTTACAAACTTGATTTTGACTTGGACCTCAACAATGAACTTTTTTTCTTCTTCGGGCGCCATAGCATAGTTGGGAAGGGCAGTTTTCTTTATCATCATAATTAATATTATAATGGAACTCGAGGGTGTAAGCACTTAAAACTCCGTGACTGCCCAACTAAAAATTATGAAATATTGTGTACTGTCTCAGTTTTTCACGATGAATTACGTGGACATATTCATTTATTGGTCAAAATTGGGGCTTCAATTTTATTATATAGATTTTTTTTTTCTGAGCAGCAAAAAAAGTGATGCATCTTCATCGAGCGGAATGGGAAAAGTATGATCGGAAATTTCGCTATGCGAATGACTTTTTAGCCAGTGATCGTAATAGCTATTTTTGCTGAGAGTTTTAATATAAATGAGTTTGGTTTTTTTGGGGGGTCTTTTTTTTTTCGTTCTTATTACGTCTATTGGAGTTGGGTTGGGCATAATAGTACTCTCTGTAAAATATAAATACATAAATCTGATTTGGCTGCAAACTTTAATCTTAATGAGGAATTCTTCGTGTGCGATACATTTCTTAGAGTTAGGTTGGGCTTTCTTTTTACTAATTTATAATTTTATTTATTTTGTTTTTTATTTGGTGAGAGTTTAATCTTAATGAGAAATTCTTCATACGTCACTGGTACATTATTGTCAGACTTGGGTTGGGCATTTTTGTTTTGTTTTGTTTTGGGGTCGGTGACACATTATAGCCTGGGAATTTAATCTTAACGAGAAATTCTTCATTTCTTTGTAAATGATACTTTGATCAACAGTTGTTAAGTCGGGCACTCCTCACCTGGAATATGTATATCAGAGGCAATAAAGTCAAATACATTTTGTCTTTGATCTTGACATAAAATTTTTAATGGAGGATGCTTACAATTTTCACTCCACTCTCAGGATATTGATAATATGAAATTGCGTTTTATTTGAGAGGGAGAGAGAGGGAGACACACACACACAAACACACACAGTGGAAGAGAGAGAGAGAGAAGGAAGAGAGAGAGAGAGAGACGCACACACACGCACACACACCAAATACTGTAGAGTAGTAAGGTTAATTTTTTTGGACACAGACATACACACAGAGGAAGAGAGAGAGGAGAGAGAGAGAGAGAGAAGGAGAGAGAGAGAGAAGGAGAGAGAGAGAGGAGA